>OY288241.1:16155509-16185509 GCA_958450325.1 Agrostemma githago | reverse complement strand
TTTCTATTGCTAAGGGAGTGGGTGCCCAGATAGTATCTCGGCTACCCACTAACTTCTTGTAATTTGTTTCGCTATTAATGCAAGCTCCGATTTATAATAAAAAAAATAATAATAATTATAATAATAATAATACATATACATATACATATATAATCGAGAAAGAGAAAGGAGAAAGAAGATGTCGGGATTTAAATTACACCCTCAACCTACACGCTTTAATGGCCTCGGAAACGGACTCGTAGTAGCGGCATGTGCGCGGGAGTGTCGAGATATGTAGGGTGAGTTAAGGTGTACATGGTTAGGGAGAGGATGCTCTCCGGTCTTTGACGAGTTTTGATCTCGAAATGTGTGTATGTATGTGTGTTTTGTGAGGATGTGAATGTTGTGAGTTTGAAGCCTAGTTCAAAGGGTTGGTATATGATGAATGATGAGGGTTGCAAAAGGTTAAGGTTGAATGGGGATTCAAAGAGTTGGAACAAATACCCCGGTTCATGGCCACTCGATTGAGTGGTGCGAGTGCACTCGATCGAGTGCCGGGTTCAAGACCGTTTTGGCCGGTTCGTTGCTTTACTCGACCGAGTGGGTCTGAACCACTCGATCGAGTGGATCAAACTGCATGGAGGCTTTTTAGGAAAGATTTGTTGACTATTTTTGAATGAGATTTGGTTGATTTGGTTGTTGAGTCTTGATTCATTTTGTGTATTTGGACATAATGTGAGGCTGGTTCGTCTCGGGATTCGACTTAGACTGGGTTTTGACTCGGTCGCTAAAAGACGGTTTTATTTCCGATGATGGTTTTGACCCAAATTAGTCTCATTTTATTGGAAACGATCCACTGGGCCTGGATTTGAGGTCTGTTTTGAGAGATTTGCACTCCGCTAAATGCCCACGTCGGATACTATTGATTCCGAGTCCGTATTCGAGCGTATTAAGTCATGTTTATGTCTGATCATCATCGGGTGTTTTGTCGGAAACTGCTATAGACACTAGCAGACGAAATGCGGGTGTCTACAACAAGGATTACGATATACCCGTTTAGCAATAAATTGAGTGAAAAACTTCCAGTCTGTTTTTGGTGAACAATTCGTAAGGCCTATTGAATTTAGTTATGGCGTCGTAATACTTTCATTGATCGATGTTACTATGACAGTGCCGCTTATTGACCTATGCTTAACAACTTTTGTAGTATTTCTACCACATCACAATTGGTTGATTCCTTTTGAATTCGTTACTTTCGTACTAAAATTGTCGAACTGCGTCGATTACTATTGGACCTTTGTGATCGCAGTTGTATGTTCACAAGTTATAATCTATATATTCACCATTAACATCATGAGAACAAATTTATAATCAACAATAACATTCATAAACAAAAAAACAGTTCAAGCTACTTCGTATGGATAACCGATTTGGGTACTATGTAGTCGTTCCGAATTGTGCAAAATGTCCACCCAGATTCCAATGAATGAAGCTAGTGCATTGAGATCACAATGTAATTAATTATAAATCCTTCTGGGAAATGCATATGACTCTTCTATTTAATCTACAATGCCAACCTTTTTATATATAAAAATGTGTCCACATATTCATAATCAACCTCATTGCAATTGTTCTTTTTTCCCATTCATTAAACGCAACAAGCTCCGTGTACGACGATGGAACGATTACCACGACAACCGCCGGTCCAAAAAAAACCACGCAGAAGAGAAAGTCTGGTCGGCATTGTGTACCCGTCGACTTTGAGTCTTCCAGGTCTGAAAATAATCCGGCCAGCGATGACATAGCGACGAGGAAGAAACAACATAATGGTCAGATTGTTCAATCGTTGTGAATATTTCCATCCTGCCAATTAAATTGTGTGCAATGTACATCATCCCCTTAATGCATGCATAAACTAATCACGTTTACCGCTGCGATACAAACACAGAAAATGTCAGGTTGCTCTTTCAAGATATTACAAACTGCACATATCTACAGAATACTCTCCATCATTTGAGAATGCACATCTTTGTTCTTCCTAATCATTCTCAGGTACATATATTGAAGAAGATTTCTATTCTACAAGTTGTATTATGGGTCTAAACTAAGTTTAGTAATAGTATAATATCGTATGATGCACATTGTTAGTAATATACAAATAAATTTAAGTAAATATTAGTAACAGTAACTTAACATTGTTCTGCACCTTTTTATTATATGATGTTTGTGTTTTGAGATAATTTCTGATTGTAAACATGATTGTACAATTGTGTCTACTGCTCTTATTAACAGCCTACTCTGTATGAACTTGAAGTCCAAGTCGTTGGGAATGGACAGCGTCATTGTTTGCAGCAACTTGATGGTACAACAGAATAAACTCGGCTACACCAATTAGATGCGTTCGATCGAGATAGGCAACAACTGCAAGATGGTACTACAATAAACGAACTGCAAATTCTGAGAATTTATTTACGACATTTTTTCCTCACATAGATGTTTTTATATGTGTGACAGAAAACAAGTTGGAAAAGTACCTTACAAGATACCTTACCGCACAACAAGCTAGAAGGGACCTTAGATCAAATACTAGTAGATAGAAGACAATGTCATAATTCATATGAAGACGCTATGTACACCGTCAACGATTCCTACCTAGATTGGCGGTCAAAGCTTGCACGCCGCAGGCATATGATCAAGTTCATTGAGCGGAGAACCTGTAAAGAACTTCTAGCAACAACCTCTACGTCAACGTTTTCTCCGACGCATGATCTCACGGAGGGTAATTTCATTATTCACATATGTATAGTAGTTTCAATTGAGTAACCTACTCAAATTTATTTTAAAACCGTCTTTATTATTACTACATGATAATTATAATAGACATTTAGTTTTGTTGAATCGAAGAAAAACATTTAATAATTGAGACGAGAATTTTCGTTGCGTTGTCATTACAAATAATATATTGACACTACGTTGAAATTATCAATTACAGATATACGGTAGACATTTATCTCATCCCTTTGAATGATTCAGCTTCGCTCGAACGTGTTGTGGATGTCATACGTGAGGCATGCGCGAACGACTCAACGACTCCTCAAAGGTTGAGTAGCAACAAGCGGTTTCGTCAATCGGTTCACGGTGATACAATTATTCAATGCCTTGCCCGTGATAATTTTGGCTCAACTATAACCAATGAAAATATCAACTCGTCCACTAATGTCATTCTTACGGGTTCTTAAAATAACATATTTTACGTGTTCAGTATTTTACTTATGAAACTTGACGACATGAACAAGCTTTGTCAGGGTGGGACGGCTATGACGACCTAGGGGACCCAAAATATAAGTGTCAGTAGTGCGCCGCCTAGATGTGGTACAACAAGAGAGCTAGAATGGATCGTAGACTGTTTACTCCTGCATTCAATATGTGTTGTAAAGATGATGTAGTCGAATTACCTTATTTTACTGAGCCCCCACCGCTCATTAAAGACCTTTTTGATAGTGTGCATCCCAAAAGCAAGCACTTTAAGGACAATATCAGGATGTACAATTCCGCGCATTCATTTACTTCAAGTGGCATAAAATTCGACAACTCCGTAAATCGGGGAAGGGGCCCTTATACTTATAGAATAGGTGGCCAGAACTCTCATAGAATCTGAAGTTTATTGCCTGCCAATAACGAGCCGCCTAGATTTTGCCATTGGTACATATACGACACTAATGATGAGATTAACAACAGAAAGCGGGCGCTAAGGTATTATATCGATCCTCTTTATCCGTCACTATTGATTTTATGATATGTGTAATATTGACGCTGAACATATATATTTAACAATCCACTGATATGCAGGGGACAGTCAGAAAGAGTAGACAGGTTTGATGATGGGGTTATGGTAGAACTGAAGGCCATGCTCAGTGCATACAACCCGTTAGCTCAGTCTTTTCGTATGGCTAGGGACAACATTCTGAACTCAGATGAAAGATGTGAGGTTAGGTTGCGGTTAAATAGTGGTCGCTGCACAGACGGTCGGACATATAATCTTCCCACTGTCTCGGAAGTTGTTGCGCTTATTGTCGGTGACATTGAAGATACCGTTAAAAACAGAGACATCATTGTCGAGGAAAGGAGTGGTCGTCTACAGCGAATCTCAGAACTTCATCCATCTTACTTGTCTTTGCAGTATCCTTTATTTTTCCATCGCGGAGAGGATGGTTATCGACTCGGTATTAAACACTGTCAGGAGTCCATTGAATCCAGTCGTAACCCTGACACAGCTCATAATAAGTTAACGTTAAGAGAATGGTTTGCATTACGCTTGTAGGATCGACCGTCAGATGTAGAACCCAATACTTTATTGAGAGGATCAAGACTGCTGCAACAATTAATCATTGACAAATATACAATGATAGAGGCTCAACGTTACACTTACTTAAAATTCAACCAGCCGAAGCTTAGATCTGAAAATGCTAAACATCTGTGTAATGTTGTCACGAACGGGGAAACAGACCCTTCATCTGTGGGTGTCAAGTACATCCTTCCTTCGAGCTTCATCGGTGGGAAGGGATACACGAGGGAAACGTACCAAGATACAATGACAATTTGTAGGTGGTGTGGTTACCCAGATATGTTTATAGAGTTCACTTGCAACCCGAAGTGGCCAGAAATCACTAGATTTGTAAAAAAAGGGTTTCAACCCGAGGACAGACCCGACATCATAACCCATGTATTCAAACAGAAGCTGGACCTTCTAATCAAAGATTTCAGGGAGAACAATGTGTTTGGGAGGACAAGAGCGGGTAACCATATTTTCCAAAAACTATTACTTTTACTAGACATTTTTGACCCCCAAGTACTGACCTCTCACCCTTCATTTCTGAATATATAACTACAGTTGTGTTGTGCTTAATTTATATCGTCTTTCCTTCTTGATTTACTTAATTTTCCTTAGTTTAATCGCTTTTTGAAGCGGTTTTTGTGCTACTAATATCTTTTCTAGCGATATTTTGTGTTTCTAGGTTCGTATGGCAGGAACTCGTTTTTTGAGCTTATTTCTATGTCGTAAGGACCCGTCCCAAGTCACGAGGTGTCACTAGAGCCAAGTAAGAGCAAGAAAGAGCGACACTTGAAGCGACCCTCCCATGTCGATGGCCATGTCAAAGAGACAAGATGAAGTAGCCTATTGTCAAGGGACCCGGACATGTAGCTTAGCTTCACAACTGGGTAGGGGTAGGCGATACGGTCGTGTCGCATGTGACACGGATGTGAGGCCTTTGTTTGGTCTAAGCTTCGTCGCTCCATTTCCCCTACTTTGTGCAATCCTATATATACCCCTCTTGTAATATTTTGAAGTCACGAAACCCTAGATAATTTCTTGCCTCTTTAAGATAGTCTAGCCCTAATCTTTCTCTAATCATTCTTTATTAAATCTTAATCTAGTTCTTAATTACCGTAACTACTTTGAATTCTTGAAGACTTGTATTGGATTATCCAATCTTGACAACATTGCTTATCCTCTTGGGTTAATTTTGTTCAAAGGTTGCTCCTTTCATTTTCCATTGTTAAGTTAGTATAATCTCCTCCTCTTTTATTTAAATTTTGAATCTTTGTTTATGTTATTTGTTGAGAATTGTTTAGATTTCATAATGAATGCTTTTAGTATGAGTTTTCTTGTATTTGTTACTTGTTCTTCATTAGCTATGTGTGAGTAGTTTCCTTGCAAGGATTAGTAGGAGAATTGGGTCTCTTCATGGGTGATTAAGGGTTTTTAGAGGGTGTTGGTGGCTGTTTTTGTTGCTTCTTAGTTTTGTGCATGTGCCATGTTTGATGAAGTGCTTGTATGACTTGTAGTTGCAAATGTATGTTTTCTTGCCTTCTTTGTGGCCTTGTATGTTGCTAGGATAGGTTCTCTCACGAGAGTGCGAGACCTCTAGGCCGGTTTTGGAACGAGAGCCCAGATTTTGCCTAGATAGCTTGACTTCCCCTTCACTCTCGCTCTCTCTATTGATTGTCTCGACACCCTTGAACCCGATCTAATCCTAGTTTTTCTCTTATTGAATTCTCCATCGTTTTAGTCATTGTTTTTCTTATTTGTTGTCTTAATCTAGTCTTAGTTGAAACTTTTTAGTTTATGCTATTCTTAGTCTTTAGTCTTTGATCAACCCAATCAAATCTTCTCCTTGTTTCCTTTGACTTAGTCTAGAAGTTAGCAATCTCGAGTCTTACTACCGTCTCCGTGGATCGACCCCACTTACCCTTACTACTAGTTAGGTTTGTGGGTTTATTTGGTGTTTGGGATTGACGGCGCATCCCTCCATCAATTTGGCGCCGTTACCGGGGACGGTGTTTTGACTTTGTTTTCTTATTTTTAGACTTAGTTATCGTTTGTGTGTTCTTCTTTCCTTGTCTTTTATTTTTGTGCGTTTATTGTCTCTACCTAGTGCCCATAAAGCACTAGGTGTTCTCACGTTTGTTCTAGTGTGTAGTGCATGCCTAGGGGAGGAGACGACTCTTTGCTCTTCAATTCAGTTCAGGAGTGACTCTTTAGAGTCTTTCGCCAATAGACGGTTGCTAGAGTTAGGAACTCTCAATCGGATACTAGCACCAACATCGAAGAGCAAGCATTTGGATTTGACTTAAACGAAGCACCACTAGAGACCACCGAAGAGAACTTTATAAATCCCTTTGGTACATTGATTCAATCACCTCCTACTTCTCCATCCACATCTCAATCAAGTTCTACACCGTCATCCCCCATCAATCCAACCATGCCTAAGTTCTCATCACATTATACCTTCACTGAGGACATTTTGCCCGGTCCTACGGCTTTACTGGCCTCTTATGGCGGAAATTTTGTGGAAAAAACACAATTTATCCAATTAGTCGAATGGAGCCAATTTAGTGGATTGCCCACCGAAGACCCACACCAACACATGGAGACCTTTTCCGACTATTGTGACGCCATATGCAAGCAGGAATCAGCTAAGACCAAATCCGGTGGGTCCTTTTCCCCTTCTCTTTGATTGGCAAGGCGAAACAATGGTTCAAAGGTCTAAACAAGGCGGCTTTGGGTATAGACACATGGAAGAAGCTTGCTCTTGTGTTTTATCAAAAAATTCTATCCCCCTGAGAAGACTAATTTGTTGTGAGTTTCAATCATGGGATTTCAACAACATGATGAGGAAGGCCTATATGAGTCTTGGGAAAGGTTTAAGGCCTTGGTCCGTTCTTGCACACATCATGGGTTATCTCAATGATTCCTAGTTCAACAATATGGAATGGCCTATATGAAGACTCAAGAGCTATATTGAATATGGGGTCTAATTAATGGGCGGTTTACCGAAGTTGAAGATGATCAAACATGTGCTAGAATTGAAGAAATGACGGTCCACAACTCGCAATATAGTAGGCCTAGAAAGGCTAATAGAGGTGGAAGGCACGAAATTGATGCTGTTACACAACTTGGTGCCGATCTTGGTGCTTAATTGAAGACTCACATGGATACAATTGATAAGAAGCTTCAAGGTAATGTGAGCTAAAATCAAGGCACGAGTTCGTCCCACCAACAATCAATGCAACAAGTGAATGCTATGGACACGACATACAACCCTTTCAATCATGTCATGTGTGAAAATTGTGGGATCTTTGGACATGAATCTTATGAGTGCTTAAGTAATGTCGAGCAAGTTAATGTCTTTCAATCATACAAACAAGGCACACCATTCTCCAACTTTTATAATGAAAACACTCACAAGCATCCTTACTTATCCTACAAGACACAAAATGTCTAAAATCCTCAAGTGTTCCAAGCTTCACAACAAAATCAACAAGCTCGACAACCATACATTGCTCCTCCCTTTAACGGCAACCAAGGCTATCAAGGCAACCAAAGGTCATTCAACAATTATCAACAAAATGCCTTTCATAATCAAGGGTTTCAAAACCAAGGTTTCCACAATCAAAACTAACAAGAAGGTTTTCAAGGTAACCAAAATACTCAAGGGTTCCAAATTAACAATCAAGGTTATCAAAATCAAGGCAATTTTCAAGGCAACTTCCAAGGGCAAGGGAACTTTCAAAATCAACAAGGATTCCAAAACAATCAACAAGATAATCGACCAAGGAGCCGATCTCCCACTCATGATTATGGTTTCCCCTTAGCCATCACCAATACTCCGCATAACCAACAATCTTCGACTCCGGATTTTGATATGCAAAAGATGTTGTTGGACATGCAAAGAAGAACCAAGAAATGCAAAGAAACCAAATGGAGATGCAAAGGAATCAACAAGAGTTCTATGCTCAAGTTCAAAAGGATAACAAGGAAAGAGATACTCATGCGATGATGCTTGAGACACAATTAACTCAAGTTGCCTCGGGAAGCTCATCTAGGGAAAAAGACCAACTACCTCCTCAAGGAGTACCACCAAAATTTGAGACCGTGAACGCTATCACCTTGAGGAGCGGTGAATTCTACGATTCTTCCCCGTTTCCTAATGTACATGAGCCCATTAAAGAAGTGAAATCTTCAACCCGATACTATGAAGACCCGAGGAAGCTCATGGAGGAGCAAGTCTTATGGGAGGTTGAAAAATCGATTAAAGATAATCTCCCTCATCCTATGATTCAATCTAAGCGTAAACTCTCCCTTGAAGCTCCAAACTCCAAGCAAGGCGATTTAGTTATCTTCGAAGATGTAGACGAGAACAATAAGATCTTGTCTTCAAGGTTGGACTTCACCACATTTACGCCTAGCAAAGCTATTGAATCCAAGAAAAAGGAAGGCCGGTTGAAAAATCAAAACCGGGAGAAGTTGACAAAGACAACATCACACTACCCTTTCCATCGAGGCAATCAAAGTCTAAGGCGAATGCTCAATTTGAAAGATTCCTTGATATTGTGAATATATTGGATGTGAACATCCCTTTCACCAAGTGAATCACCCAATTCCCGACTTATGGGAAATTCATGAGAGAAATTTTGTCAAGGAAGCGATCCTTAGACAAGGTAGAGACGATAGCATTCGCCGGTGAGGGGACTGCTCTTATTCAAGGCTCCACTCTACCTAAACTTAAGGATCCGGGTAGTTTCTCAATCCCGTACACCATCGGAAATGTGATGATCGAGCGAGCATTGTGCGACTTGGGGGCAAGTGTAAGCATCCTCCCCTATGCTATTTATGAACAACTCGGTATGAGAGAACTTAAATATACTCCAATCACACTCCAAATGGCGGATCGTTCACTTAATCGACCATTGGGAATCTTGGAGGATGTGTCGTTAAGGGTCGGGAAGTTTTTCACTCCGGTCGATTTCCTTGTGCTCGATATGCCCGACGACGCTAACATCCTCATTATCCTTGGACGACCATTCCTACACACCGTCGGTGCACTAATCGATGTCAAGAAGGGTATGATCACCTTTGAGTTCGGTGATGAAAAGCTTGCATTCAATCTTCAACGCACTACATCACCTACACATGGAGAGTCTTGCTATATGATCCATACCATTGAAGATATTGGGCTAGGGAATGAATTGGGTGAGAAGATAGATGTTGTCAACAACTTTGATGAAGCCAATGAAAAGGAAATACCCTTGGGTGAGAGTGAAAAACTTTGATAAGCTTGATTGTATGGAGTTTGGGCATGGCTCAGAAGAGATTAAACCCGCATGCTTGGGTTTTAAGTCTCTCCAACTTGATGATGTGAAACATGATGACCCACCGTGTCTTTTAGATATGGAACGAGTGGTTGGTGAGAGGAAGGTTGAGCCTCCTCTAATGTTCCATGAAAAGAATTCAAAGCTTGGTTATTCTAAGAAAAAGTGCATGTACAAGAAAAAGTCATTGAATATAGCGGATCGGGATGTCCCGGGGCCGTCAAGGCATGAACATGAAGAAACATTGAATGTGAGTTGGTATTCTCCAAGCTTTAATGAAGATTATTCAAGAGCCTTCGACTTGTTGCTCCGTGCCCTCGAGAGCTATGGGATCATGTATGATGATAGTGCCAAAGAATGAAATTCCTTCACCACACTCTAGGTTTGACGGAGTTCCTCAAGAACCGTCATGTTATATATCTCTTCCTTCCTTTTCCAATTTTTGTGTTTCTTTTTGTGTTTTGTTTGATTTTTAGGATTTGTGTGATTTGTTGAGATTTTGTCTTTTGGTTATTTTTCTTGAGTGATGTGAGGGAGGGATTTTTGATGATGGTGATTAAGAATGTGTGATAGGTTTGAAGTTTTGATGAAGTATTGTGATGATTGATGATGAAACCATGGAGCATCATAAGAAGCGATTTTTGTTGTTCTATGAAGATCAAATTTATGAAGTTATGAAGAAACTTTGAAGCTTTGATATCGTCTCTTATTATGAAGCTCTAGTCATCTCTTTTTCGGTTTTCTATTTTCCTATAAGCGATTATGAAGATCGGTGAGGTTTTTATTGGAAAACTTGAGCAAGGAAGTCGGTTTTGGAGCTTAGTATAAGCTTTTGGGGATGGGAATTTTGATCCCGAAGGTATTGTTATTCATTGGGTGGAAGGCTCGATTTGATCAAGGAGAAAGAAGCTACAAGGGTGTGACATGGCCATGTCACTTGGAACATGACCATGTCGCTTGGGACATGGTAGGGTTCATATATGCACCAAAACAACACCCCACTGTTGTCCTACATGGCCATGTCACAGGAGACATGACCGTAAGACAACACGGCCATGTAGGAGGCGACATGCCCGTGTCGCTGTGTGCACCAAAACAACACCCCACTGGCCACCCTACATGGCCATGTCGCAGGAGACATGACCGTGAGGCGACATGGCCATGAAGGAGGCAACATGCCCGTGTCGCTATGTGCACAAAATGACAGTTTTCTTCTCCTCGACACGGCCATTTAAGGGCCGACACGACTGTGTAGGGGCCGACACGACCGTGTCGGGTCCCTATGCGGTCTAGTTCGCTTATTTTAATTAAAGAGAACCGACCCCCCGTTTATATACACAACTCGACTCACTTATTCATATTTCACTAATACATCATCTTCAACATCCCCCCTAATCAATAACCCCCAATTTTCTCATAAACCCCAAACCCCAAAATCACTAATAATCCCTCAAATCTCCACCAAATCAACTAATTTTTTATTCTAAATCATTCCCTTTCACTTTCGTATCAATCCCTTGGTACTAATTTTCGAGGAAATCAGTTTTTTAGCCCAGATTCGAGATTTCAATTTTTAGGGTTCTTCAAAATCCGAAAATTTTGATTGTTTGGTTCCGGGTTTTATCGATTCCATTGAGTTCCTGGGTGCTTCTAAAGTGATTTAGAAGCTGATTTGGGTTGATTTGGGTTTAATTTGGTTGGTTCCGTCACAAATAGAAGCAAGTCTCATTCTCATCTTTATTCATTCATCTTCTCTATTATCATGGATAGGCCACGACAAAAGGGAAAGGCTCCGGCTTGCACTCCATTAATCAACAAGCGGAAATCGGCACCTACAACTTCAACTACAACTACTTCGGTCGAGGAGCCAGCTGCCGCCGTTGTCCTCCTGGTAGTGGAGGAGGTAATACCACTCCCATCATATAACAATGTTATATTCCCTACCCCCACCCATAAGTCTAGATTTGAAAAAATTTTAGCTAAGCGGGTGGTGCCTACTCGATTCCTCGACCATACATTATTGCGAAAACTTAAAATCCGAAAAGAATTGTATAACTTGTTTACTGGACTTGGTATGGCGGATTTGTTTGGGGTTCAAAAATTAACTTACCTTGAGTTAAAGGTGGAGTTCACTAACACCTTCCGTCTCGACTCAAACCCCATAAAATCATCGCCTATCACCTTCCGTCTTGGGAACAAGGACCATTGTTGTAGTGTGGCGGAGTTTTGTGGATATTTAGGAATAGAGAATTTGAGAGAGGGGAGGGAGCCGGACAAATTTGAGCCATCAGGAATGTGGACTCACATGACCAAGTTACCCTTTATTAGCTATCAACGTTTGCCCCATAATAGAATTCACCACCCGGTTTTACAATTTTGGGCTAGATTCGTAGCCGGTAGCGTATTTGCAAGGAAAGAACCGGGTGTGATTAATAAGATGTAATTGACCATGTTGGAGGCTTACTTGAACCCGAGAGGGTTGCCAAAGTTTCAGATCGACATACAAGCCTACACTGTGCACCGAACAGAAGATTTGATTAAGCGGTCAACCATAGCATCTTTTAATTATGGTGGTTTAGTAACGCTCCTAGCTAAGAAACTTGAGCTAAATCTAGACTTTGAGAGCTATACGGTAGTTAGGGGGGCCTATTTAGACAAAGACCATCTCACCAATAGCTTCTTCGTCCCCGTTACCAACCCAAGAAGATGGGCTTGGTTGGTCAACGGGAAGACATCGATTTACCTCCCTTGTAACCGCCTCTCCTCACTAGCACCTAGGGCGCAATTGGCTATTCCTAGCTCCACCCCTCTTTATCTCATACCCTTTGAGATTCCCGAGGGGAAAGTGATAGCCAAGAGCAAGAGAAAAATGCGAGTATATAGTAGAGGAGAAAGCTCTCAACATACTCAAGGTCCTATCAATGTGCAACAACAACAAACACCTCCTACACCACCTCCGGGGTGATTACTTGTTCCACCTTTTGCCCTGTACACTCCTATGAACATGCCCACCGCCCTCCCTCTTGAGGAGCGACTAGTGGGCATATTCCAACATATGGACCTCCAACTTAATAATGCCCATAGAGATCAATATTATGCCCTATATTCGATGTACTACGAGCGAGCCCAACAAGGCTCTATTGATCCATCCGGCGGGGTCCCTTTGTAGTTTCCGTCATCCGGCTTCCCATCCATGGGCCCGGTTGATGATACGAACGGGAGTGGGGATGCGATTGAGGTGGAGGAAGATGGTGGTGAAGATAATGAAGATGATGACAATGATGGTGACAATGATAATGAAGGTGATGGAAATGAGGAAGGAAGTGAGGAGGAGGAAGGGGATGATAACGAAGACGACGGGCAAAGTACCGTCTTTGGTAGGCACGACTCTCTTTTCTTTTGCGTCTTTTATTGCCTAGTCTTTGTTTATCCCTGAAACACCCCACATTGATTGAAGATGTCCTATTTATGAGCTTTGCTTAAAGGGATTTGAAGTACTACTCATATCAACAAAGTGCACTTTCTTTTCTGGTTTGCCCATGATAAGAACTCCGCAGTTAAGCGTGCTTGACTGGGAGCAATCTTAGGATGGGTGACCTCCTGGGAAGGTTTCCGGGATGCACATAAGTGAGGACAAAATGCACTGGGAAGGACTCGTGTTGGTCTGTGGGACTAGTTCAAAGCCTGGCGGGCTACCGCGGTTAACATTTCCGGTCCTAGGATTGGGCCGGGGTGTTACAAATGGTATCAGAGCAACCCTGCGACCGTGCATTTGGCACCTAGCAGAAGTGGATTCTGGGTCAGCGGTTATGCTGCCGGGCGCAACGAGGACGTTGCGTTCTTCAAGTGGGAGTGATTGAAACACCCCACATTGATTGAAGATGTCCTATTTATGAGCTTTGCTTAAAAGGATTTGAAGTACTACTCATATCAAAAAAGTGAACTTTCTTTCCTGGTTTGCCCATGATAAGAACTCCGCAGTTAAGCGTGCTTGACTGAGAGCAATCTTAGGATGGGTGACCTCCTGGGAAGATTTCCGGGATGCACATGAGTGAGGAAAAAATGCACTGGGAAGGACTCGTGTTGGTCTGTGGGACTAGTTCAAAGCCTGGCGAGCTACCGCGGTTAACATTTCCGGTCCTAGGACTGGGCCGGGGTATTACAATCCCCTCACCATTTAATATATTAGTGTCTTGGCGGCCCTCGGGGCCCATTGGTTATTGCTCCCGGTTCTCGATGACTTCATTACATCGAGAACCAATTGAAAAATCCAAAGTGACAAGTTCGTTTTAGTTATTTATTTATTTGGTAGAATTTAGTCGGATTCATGCTGTAACACCCCTGATTTTTATAAATTAAATTAAATTAAAATTATGTTCGTATTTCTATTTTGTTTACAATTTAACTCGTAATTTTTAAAATTATTATAAAACAAATTTATCGTTTAAATGTTTCAAACTCCTAAAATTCTATTTCTCTTGGAAACCCTTATCAGATTTAAAACATATTTTTGTTCCTGTCTGGAATTATTTTTGCATTTCATTTATTTCTTATCGAAAATATATTTCGACGATTTAAGTGCTAAATTCTTCTTATTTATTTTTATTTAAGCTCGAAATCCATTTATTTTAAGTTTCGTCAAAATATTTATTTCACTTCCTCGAGAAATCAATTTAATTCACTTTATCAAAAATTTATTATTTATTGGGAAATACTTTTTGATCGTCTAATTATTTATTTTTATAAACTTCGTTTTCGTATCGAATAATTTATTTATTCATTTTATTTGACGGTCCGATTATTTATTAATTTTATTGACTCGTTTTAATTCGACTCATGTGTCATTCAACTTATCGTTACGGAATTTGTCTTCTACCCAATTCGTTTAAATAATCCGTATTCTCTTACTCACTTTGATTGAATAATCCATCCCCTTTTTCCTGTTTTTTTCTTTTGTTGACTGTTATGTCCACCGCTTCCCATTTTTACCCCCTTTGTTGTCTTGGTTCAACACACTTCCCATTTCTTCATGATTCATTCCCTCAAATTATCTTCCATGACACACACACACCTCCGATATCCTTTTCTTTCTTCTTCACGCTTGATACCATCACCCCTTCTCGTATCATTTGTTTTTCTTCTTCGCTTACCAGCCCCCTCTTCGTTCATCTTAACCCAGCTAACCACTTTCACCTTTGCCCTTTGTCTTCTTCTTTCTCTTCAACAATCGACCCCCGTTTACCGCTGCTGCTGCGTGTTGATTTGATGCTCGCTGCTGTTTTGTGCGCTGCTTGCCGCTGCTATATTTTTTTTTCTTTTTTTTTGTCGGTTCCGGTGTCGTCTGTTTCGGAAAGGTAATTCCGTTCCTCTGTTTGTCTTCGTCCTTCTTCCTTCTTTTTCTTTCCCCTGTTTTCGTTCCTTTTTCTGTCCGGTGCTGCTGTACTTTTGTTTTTCTGCTCTCACTCGTTTTCGGCCCTGTTTCGGTCTGGTTCAGTCACTTATGCTGCTGCGTTATTGATGTTGTTGCTGGTTTTATCGTTGGTACTAGTACAGTTCGCTGATGCTGATGTATGTCGACAATCTCTTTTTCTTTTTGACTTCGTATCGGTTGTTAGTCGATGTTTTTGCTCCTGTTTTGTACTACTGCTGCTGTTTATTCTTCTTCTTTTTCTTCTTCTTCTTCTCCTTGATGCTATGACTTACTGCTGCTGTCACGTTGGTTGTTGTTGCTGTTTTCGATCCATTATGCTTCTCACGGTTCTTTTGCTGCTGTTCGATTTCGTTCCTTATCTTCTCCTCTTACCTTGTTTTGTCTGCTCCTTTCTTCTGTTTTCTTCTTCTTCGTTTTGTTCTGCTGCTGCTTCGTTCTTCTTCTTCTTTGTCCATGTTGTTACTCGTGTTACTGCTGTTCGTGGGTGCTTTTTGTCTTTCTTCTTCTTTTCCTTCTTTGTTCTGTCTACTTTGCTGTTGTTCTGTCTACTGATGTTGTGTTCGTAATTCAGCTGCTAGTGGTAATTGTCGTTGTTGTTTGTTCTTGATTTTCGATCTTTTCTCCTCCTTCTCTTCTTCTTTTTCTTCGATCTGCTTGCTGTCCTCGGTTCTGGGTTCGGGTCTATTTTCCTGCTGCCATTTGTTGTTGCCGTTATAAGCTTTGTCCTCTACCGTTTTCGTGTGTGGGCAGATTACCAAGCCCCTCATTTTCCGTCTTCCATTTTTTTTTGAGAGCACCCTGGCCTCTTAGCCTTTCCATCATCTCGAGTTTGTCTATCGTTTTGTTCTAGTCTTTTCCAACTTTCTCTAACTTCGACTCCTTTATTTCCGTTTCTACGTGTTCGGATCTCCGTGAGAGCCTCGAAGTTGGCTCATAGTCACCAGTCTGATATGAGCTTGGACAAATGGATTGAAGCGACTTGTACGTTTTCGGCTCGAGGTAACTTTTGGACGTTACTCGATTTATATCGTATGTTTGAGTAGTAGTATGTAGTAAATATTTTAATTTCGGTTTTCTAATTTTAGCTATTTATTATTGCTAATAATATTAATTTTAAATCGTATGCCTTATCAATACTTTTACAACTTTCGATATCGTTTAATAAATCGTTGCTAATTTTATTATTTATGATCGTTATAATATTTTGTTGGTTATCGTGACACTAGTAACTAAATAATATCGATTTCATATTTTCATCATATTTTGTTAATTTATAATTTTAACTTAAAATCGTATTTTAATAAAAAAATCAAGATTTGTATACTTGTTTAATAAATTAATTTTCGTTTTACGATTTATTCTAATAAATGAGAAAATTGTCGATTTTGTTTTAAATATATTTTTAGTCGAGACTATTTTCACTAATAATTTCTTATTTGTTTACAATGGACTATTTTTAGTAAAATCTGTATTATTTATTAATAAAAGCTATTTGCTAAAAATAGTTTGAAACCTTTGTATAAAATCATTTTATTTATACAACTTGTTGACTCAAATAAATTTTGATATCGTTTTTCTTAAAACGTCTCTTTTCTAAAATTAATACTTTTAACTCGATTTCCTAATTATTTATAAAATATTATTATTGACTTATTATATTTTATTTATTTATAAAATACTAACTCGATTTCCTAATTATTAGATTTTAACTCGATTTCCAAATTTAGAAACATATTAAAGTTACGATAACGACGATAATAATAAGATGTTAATTTTGTTAGAAATGTTGTTTTTATACATTTCACTTATTTTAATAACTTACGTATTTTCTTTAAAACTTTCTATTTTAAGTAAGTTTCTAAAATTAGTAAGTTTCTATTTATAGAAAGTTTCTTTTTATATATAAAATGTTTATTCCATTTATTCTCATATTATTTATATTGATTATATCTTTTGTATATCGAAAATGGCTTGTTTTGGAGTTATGGAATAAGGACAAATGTGAGGTTAGAGTAATATATTCTAGGGTTTACGGTTTTGCCATCAACTATAAGGCTAGTGTATCAGAAATCGGTACATTGGTTGTTGAACCGGGTGACAGGTATCCCGGGAGTTGTGTACATTTTGACCTTAAGCTTAGGCCTCGCAGTAAGTCGCCGTCATAAGTTGAACTGGGTGACAGGTAATCCCAGGAGGGGTGTGCATTATCTTAAACTAGGGTCACGCATTTATAAGTCGCCGTTCTATTATGGTTGAGTAGCTTAGTTAGAGACCGAAGTTTGATTTGTTTGAACTAAGTTCTCGAAGCTAGTTTTAGTATTCTCCTAGTGAAAGTCTAGCCATCTACACTAATCCTATCCTTAACGCCATTTTGAATATTATTATTATTATCGATTGATTTTGACTTGCAGGTTGGCAAATGTTTTAAGTTTTCTCCGAGAACTTATTTTTATTATATCGTTTTGATGTTTTTCTGTTTTTAATTATTTTGATATAATAGTATTATTATTTTTCCATATGGTATAATATGGCTGGGAGAACGTCCGAGTTACTCCCTACTGACGTGGTTGTTATGTTTATAACATGACAGGTATTTGCTGCTGGGTTTTTGGGTGTGAGCTAGCAAATAGCGTGGATCCTACTCTTTCTTCACTCATGTAATTTATGGATTTGTATAAACCCGTTTGGAGAATTTCCTTTTAGCCCTTTTGTAAAAAGAGGCCTTTGTATTGACTTATCATTTCTTTTAATAAGATATACTCCCTCCGTCCCAATGAATTGTTGGCTTATTCCATATTGTGGCGTCTCAATGAATTGTTTGCCTTTCTATTTTAGGAATGTTTTTTGTATGTAATTTGATCATTTTCATGAGTTTTGCTCCACATGTCACTTTCTCATTGGATCCCTTACCCTTGGTGCCAAAACCAAAGGCAAACAATTCATTGGAACGGAGGGAGTAGTTTGTCAGTGTGTTTTAATCCCAACTCTACAGTGTTTCCGCCACTGTATTGCGTTAGAATTTCTAGGGATTACACGTGCGGAATCAGGGCTAGGTGATGTAATTACACCTAGCCCTCCATTCCCGTTTCCTTTTTATTTTTCCTTTTTATTTTTATTTTTTGTCCTCTCCATATCTCATCTTGACTCGGATCTAGGTGCCATGATTACACCTAGACTCGTCCCATTTTACCCATTTTCTTCATTTGTCTTATTTTTTTTTTCTTTAATTTTCTTTTCTTTTGTGTCTTCCTCACACTACCGATCAAGCATTGAGGATATTGCTCGGTTCAAGTCTGAGGGAGCGATATCTTAGACTTAGTTTTGTTTTATTTTCTTTGTTTTTTCGAAAAAATTCTATAAAACTCAAAAAATTTGAAAAAATTCCAAAAATATTCATTTTTGTGTCTTTTTTCTTTGTGTCTTTGTGTTATATATTTGTGGTTTGCTTTGTGTGTTTTACCCCCCCATTTCCTTGTAGGTTTCTTGATCGCGTAAATTTCGGAAATCTCTCAAGACATCCGATAAAATCATCCTATCTCTTTCTCCTTTTTCCATTGCGGAGTTTGGAGGTTGTTTTGTGATGGTGGATGTTCGGGAGGAGCTTTGTGGAGTTTGAGGTCGATTTGGTAACTTATTTGGAAAGTTCGGGTGGTGTTTGTTTGTTTTGTGTCCTTTATTTAATTATTTTATGTGTTATATTTTTGTTTTGTCTTGAATAGTTTGTGAGTCTAGTGTAGAAAGGTTTTCTAAAACCCGATTTTGAGGCTAGTTCCCAAGTGTTTACTTTCCCTTACTAGTGACCCAAATCAATTTTTGGACTTTAGTCTAGTAGGATGACTTTGAATCAATAATTGCGTTAGTCCTTACCTTGAGTCCACATAATCTACTAGAAATTTACTTCAGGATTTGCATTTTGACCACCTTGACCACCCACGGAGTGAAAAGACTTTGGTTGCCGAGTCCCATTCTCTTAGGTAACCATGCTTGAAATTATCTTTATTAGCCAAAGTTTCCATCTTTTTGTGGGTTTGAAGGGAAGCGCGCGCTCTACACACCCATTTCCCTACCTTCTACACATTTCCACAAATAGGTTGCATATTATCGAGGCTTTTGCATTTACTTGGTTATTCGTATTGATTATGATGCACACGAGACTTGGGAACTCTAGTCACGTACTAGGCATACTCCAAGAGGAGGTTGTGCCCTGCGCCGCTAAGCGGGGGTCGTGATGATTGTAGGTCCCGAGTCGCATCATTAGGCCACAAGGGCAAACCAAAATACAAAAGAAGAAAAAGAAAAGGCACAACAATTGAAAAAACCAAATACAACAGAGGAAAATACAAAGAAAATCATTTCACAAAAAATTTTACTACCCCTAAAAAATAATCCTTTTTACCGATTTGTTACCGTGAAGAGCCTACCGAAGGACCGAGTCCCTAGGAAGGATGATAGCGGTAATTGTCAGTTTTCCCTCATTTTTTACAACCTTATCCACCTTTTTAATTGGATTAATTAGGTTATTTTTTAGTATGGGACGACCCTCTTGGCCTAGCGCTAGAAAGTAGCGGAGTTTCACTTACCTACAGTGTCGACTAACTCCGTGGTATTTCTTATCCATCCCGCTTATCATCCCATAGTAAGTTCTTAGAAGATTATGAGGACCTAGGTAAGTTATCAACGCTTTTATTGCTTTCTTGTCATCCTATTAGGATTTAGTCCATATCGGTTTGTGTTATTAGCTGGGGAACATTATCACTTGGCTTCAGTTCATAATCGGTGTTTTTCCCACCATTTTGTTGAGGGAATCGGTGTTTTTCTTGTGGGGTACAACTGATTGTTTGTTTGTATGTTTCTGTGTTCAGTTGTGTCCACAATTTTGTCGCAAGACCTCACTTGCCTTGCGGAGAGCACTTTTCCTCTAAGTGTTCTCGCGTGAGTTGAAAGGGCGTAGGATGCGCTAATATCCGCTCGGATAGTAGTATAGTTTTTATTAGTTAGTTAGTTAGTTCTTCCTTACTCGAGGGCGAGTAAGGGTTAAGTGTGGGGGATTTGATGTGCTTAATTTATACCGTCTTTCCTTCTTGCTTTACTTAATTTTCCTTAGTTTAATCGCTTTTTGAAGCGGTTTTTGTGCTACTAATGTCTTCTCTAGCGATATTTTGTGTTTCTATGTTCCTATGGCAAGAACTCGGCTTTTGGACCCTATTTCTATGTCATAAGGACCCGTCCCGAGTCACGAGGTATCACTAGAGCCAAGGAAGAGCAAGAAGGAGCGACACTTGAAGCGACCCTCCCATGTTGATGGCCATGTCGAAGAGACAAGATGAAGCAGCCTACTGTCAAGGGACCCATCCATGTAGCTTACCTTCACAACCGGGTCGGGACAGGCGACACTATCGTGTTGCATGTGACACGACCGTGAGGCCTCTGTTTGGTTTAAACCTCGTCGCTCCATTTCCCCTACTTTGTGCAACCATATATATATCCCTCTTGTAATATTTTGAAGACACGAAACCCTAGATAATTTCTTGTCTCTTTAAGATAGTCTAGCCTTAATCTTTCTCTAATCATTCTCCATTAAATCTTAATCTTGTTCTTAATTTGTAACACCCGCAAATTTCCTAGCTTTGCTATTTGTTTCATTACGATTATATCGTAAGTCTATAATATTTCGTCAATTACATTTTTTCCATTTCGAGGTCTCTTTCATTAGCAAGCCTAAAATTATTTATTTTTGTAAATGGATTATAATTATTCTATTTTTATTCGAAAACTCATTTAACTCTTTTCATTGCAATTATGTTTAATTATTTTTGAGAAATCATATTTTCTATGAACAATAGTTTCAAAATCGAGTTTGAACTATTTATTTTTCTAAAAATGCTCGATTACGTTTATAACTGATTTCTGGCTCAAAAATATTTTATTTTGAAAAATGGCTATTTAATTATTTTACTATGCGATTTCATAAATAATTATTTTCTAACGCGTTTTAATCCGATTTTTTCATAAACGCTCATATTATTTTACGAACCTTCTCTTATCGACTTGAGAAATATTTTCGGACATCTTTTATTAACACTACATTTTATATTTATTCTATTTATTTTAAACTATTCATTTTAATCGGAAACTTATCACATAGATTTATTGCTTGTTCTTTCCATCTCAACCGTCTCGTCTCCTAGTTGAGTTAAGAGTCCTTGTAACTCGATTATTCCTATTTTTTAGCTTCATAATTTCTCTTTATATTCTCTTTCATGCTAGTCTATTTTATTCACAACACAAGTCTTCTTTTCTCCTTTATGTTTTACGTTAAACTTCTTCCTTTTCGTTCATCAATCCGATCCTAATTCGTCTCTAGTTCTTTCCGATCTCGAGGGTAATTTAATTACTCTTATTTGTTCTTCATCTCGTTCTCTTCTTTCTATTCACTTAGAATGTGGTTTTACTACCATATGTTTAATTATTTTGTAGGCTATCATGCTAGATCCGACGAAGACGATTATTTAATTGATTTGGAACTCGATTAAGGTAACATTGACACGTTACTCGGTATTATGTGATATTATTGTTGTAGTTACATGTATAGAAATTAGATTTTTGTTAGACAATATATGTATCTCGTTTTAATAACAAAGACTTTAAAATCGTAAATCTTCACATGTTTTGTTGTTTTTAATCGTTTTTACGGGATTTGCGAATAAGTCGTTCTTTTAATTATTAAAAAGTATTATAGGGCCGAGACTAAAACATACACATAATAATTAATTTCATAATTTTCGTGATTTTAAAGTATGAATTATCAAATTGAAAGTTTTATTGTTTTTAATAAATTTACAACATGTTTCAGAATCTGTTAGTGTTTTTGTGTGCATTAATATTCTATTTTAAAAACTTTATTTCCAAAAACTTTGAAAATAGACTACTATTTATTTTAAGTCTAATATATGTTTGATTAACTTCAAAAAATTATTCCAAATAGGTTTTTCAAAATAAATTGTTTATGAACAGGTGTCAAATTAATCCATGAATCTGTCAGTTGTGATAAGATCTGATTTGAAACATATGTTAAACTTTTTATTTAATCTAGGTAATTTACTCACATAAACTTTAAAGTGTTTAGTTAATGTTTCC
The DNA here is from genome assembly GCA_958450325.1 of Agrostemma githago. Taxonomy (NCBI): domain Eukaryota; kingdom Viridiplantae; phylum Streptophyta; class Magnoliopsida; order Caryophyllales; family Caryophyllaceae; genus Agrostemma; species Agrostemma githago. The sequence continues at coordinate 16,163,308 of OY288241.1, read as the reverse complement.
AATTTGATTTTCTTTAAAATCAATTTTTAAACGTGTTTTATTATTGAAATACAATCGGGAGTCTATTTCTGACAGTATCTAAACATGCGAACAAAGATCCATGTTTTATTTGGAATTTGGATTTTCACCAGAAATAAAAGTTGTAACTCAGTTTTTAAAGTTTTCAAACTCACTGGTCTTACGTTGTTTTGATTTTCAATGATTTAATTATGAATTTTTAGTAAGACAGTGCAATTCTGGAAAATTTGTCAATTTGTTATTTAAATACTTTTAATTACTTATGCTTCAACCTTTTTAAAAATAATTATGATTTTGATTTGACTTGACTTTTAATCATGAATTATACATTTATATAATAAATATAATGTTTACGTCTCGAGACCTAATATTAACTATTTTATATAACTCCTATTTTAATCGATTTCTATTTATAATAGTACCTACTTTTGGAAAGTTATTATTTTAAGAAAAGTTCTATATCTATAAAGTTTCCCCTTTTGAAAAACGAACTATATTTCTATTGAATTACGATAATGGCTTTGTTTTGGAGTTATGGAATAAGGGAAGTGTACAGGTAGAGTAATAAAGTCTAGAGTATACATTTTGTCATCCGTTATATGGCCAGTACAGTGTATCCGAGCGCGATGCATTAGTTGTTGAACTGAGCATATTTTCGTCCAGGGGTGTATGTTCATTTTGACCTTAAGCTCGTACCTCATATGGAAGACGTCGTCGGGTTGAACCGGGCACATTTGGTGTTCCAGGAGGGGTATGCATATTTACTTAAGCTAGGACCTCGCATTGATAAGTCGCCGTCCTATTATGGTTGAGTAGCCTAGTTAGAGATTGAGGTTTGATTTGTTTGAACCAAGTTCTCAAAGCTAGTTTTTAGTATTCTTCTAGTGAAAGTCTATTTTGTTGCACTGATTCATATCCATAACGACGTTATTACTATCGGTTGATATTGACTTGCAGGTTGACAATTGTTTTGAATTATTTTACTATATCGTTTTAAACGTTTTCCATTTTTAATTATTTTTATATAATAGTAATTATGCTTTAATGTCATGTAATATGGCTGGGAGAACGTCGTCGTTACTCCCCACTGAATTGTGGCTGTTATGTTTATAATATGACAGGCAATTTGCTGCTGGGTTTTGGGTGTGAGCTAGCGAGTAGCATGGATCCTCCTCTACTTCATTTATATTAATTTTGGATTGTTAAACCCATTTGGAGAAATTTTTATTTTTAGTCTTTTTGTGAAAAGTGGCATTTGTATTGACTGCCGTTCTTTTTCTAAAATTTAGAACATCAGTGTGTTTTAATCCCAAATTTACAGTGTTTCTGCCACTGTATTGCGTTAGAAATTATAGGGGATTACATAATTATTGTAACTACTTTGAATTCTTGAAGACTTGTATTGGATTATCCAATCTTGACAACATTGGTTATCCTCTTGGGTTTATTTTATTCAAAGGTTGCTCCTTTCATTTTCCATTGTTAAGTTGGTATAATCTCCTCCTCTTTTATTTAAATTTTGAATCTTTGTTTATGTTATTTGTTGAGAATTGTTTAGATTTCATAATGAATGCTTTTAGTATGAGTTTTCTTGTATTTGTTGCTTGTTCTTCATTCATCAGCTATATGTGAGTAGTTTTCTTGCTAGGATTAGTAGGGAAATTGGGTGTCTTCATGGGTGATTAAAGGTTTGTAGAGGGTGTTGGTGGTTGTTTTTCTTGCTTCTTAGTTTTATGCATGTGCCATGTTTGATGAAGTGCTTGTATGACTTGTAGTTGCAAATGCATGTTTTCTTGTCTTCTTTGTGGCCTTGTATGTTGCTAGGATGGGTTCTCTCGCTCGAGCGCGAGACCTCTAGGCCGGTTTTGGAGCGAGAGCCCGGATTTTGCCTCGATAGCTTGACTTCCCCTTCATTCTCGCTCTCTCTTCATTGTCTCGACATCCTTGAACCCGACCTAATCCTAGTTCTTCTTTTATTGAATTCTCTATCGTTTTAGTCATTGTTTTTCTTATTTGTTGTCTTAATCTAGTCATAGTTGAATTGTTTTAGTTTATGCTATTCTTAGTCCTTAGTCTTCGATCAACGCAAATCAAATCTTCTCCTTGTTTCCTTTGACTTAGTCTAGAAGTTAGCATTCTCGAGTCTTAGCTTACTACCGTCTCCGTGGATCGACCCCGACCCGCTTACCCTTACTACTATTTAGGTTTGTGAGTTTATTTGGTGTTTGGGATTGAAGGCTCATCCCGCCATCAAGTTGTGTGCACAGTCGAGTTCCAGAAAAGAGATCTACCACATGCTCACATCTTTCTTTTCACGGAAAGGGACGATAAATTTAAAGAAGCTGCCGATGTGGACTCCGTTATCTCTGCAGAAATTCCTGACCCATCAGAAAATATTTCTCTACATGAAGTTGTTAAGGATCTAATGATTCAAGGTATGTGCGGTCACGCTAACCCCAATTCTCCTTGCGTGGTTGACGGTGTCTGCACGAAAAGATTTCCTAAGCCTTTATGGGACCGGACGACGGTTAATGGTGACGGATATCCTATGTACAAGAGGAGGGACAACGGAGTTACAATTGAGAAGAGCGGTGTTAGTGTTCATAATGGTTATGTCGTCCCTTATAATATAGAGCTGTTGTCAAGATACCATGCCCACATAAATGTCGAGTGGTGCAATCAAGCACGATCCATAAAATATCTTTTCAAGTACGTCAATAAGGGCTACGACAGAGTTACTGTCGGAGCGTCGACCAGGAAGAATCCCGATGAAATTGATCACATACAGGAGTACTGCGATTGCGGATATGTGTCACCGCCAGAAGCATCGTGGCGTATTTCTCATTCGATATTCACTACAGGACACCGCCTGTTCTTCGACTGGATTATCATCTTCCCAATAAGCAGAATATTTTGTATAACAACGATGACCCAATAGAAGAGATAGTTGCTCGATCCAACGGTGCTCGAACTAAGTTCGTGGCTTGGTTGGAGTAAAATGCAAACCACCCGGAGTCTAAAGGGTTAACATACACAGAGTTCCCTACCAAATATGTTTGGCACAAGGAAGGCAAGTGTTGGGCACCACGTAAGCAAGGTTTCGGTTTGGGAAGAATGTACCACATGTCCCCCAATGGTGGTGAAAGGTATTACATGAGACTACTGTTAAACTTCGTCCGTGGTTCAGCGTGCTATGAAGACATTTGAACGGTGAAAGGTGTTGTCCATTATACTTTTAAGGACGCCTGTTATGCTCTAGGTTTACTTGGTGATGATAAGGAATACATTGATGTCATAGAAGAAGCAAGCTATTGGGGTACAAGTGTTTACCTATGGAATCTGTTCGCCACTTTGCTATTTTATGGCAGCCTAATTAAACTAGAGGTAGTGTGGGAGAAGACATGGCACCATCTATGCGACGACATTCTAATGCGGCGCCGGAGAGAACTTCTAAACTGCAGTGATATATATAAGTCATGATGAATGTCTTTTTTATTACATTCGTCCATTTAGCAAATTCAGAATTTAGATGAAGTCTGTTACTATTGGTTAACACTGAAATATCTTCACATTTGCTTCTACCTGTATGCAGACCTGTAGATGACGAACCAGCAGATACAGAATTACGCCTTATCGGAAATTGATGCTGCAAGCTAATGAAAGTATCTTTTCCCAAGTTTCCAGGTGTGCCACAACCAGATTATGATTTACACACCTTAGATTCGAATAGATTGATTTCCGATGAATTGTCTTATAATCAGGACAATTTGCGAGTGGAGCATGTGGGGTACATGTCCTTCATCACAGAGGAACAAAAATTGGTGTACAATGAAATTATGAGAGCCGTAAAAGCTGGATCCGGGGGGTTTTTTCTTCCTTTACGGGTACGGTTACGAGGGTACTAGGAAGACATTTATTTGGAAGACATTATGTGCCGTATTGAGAAGTAGGGGTCAGATAGTTCTGCCTATAGCTTGTAGCGGTATAGCTGTTATACTTCTACGAGAGGTCGTACAGCTCATTCAAGGTTTAGCATACCTATTAACATCGACGAGAACTCCATGTGCCCAGGGATCAAGTCGGGTTCCGATCTGGCCGAACTACTCATAATGACCAGACTCATCATCTGGGATGAAGCTCCAATGGTTAGTCGTTACTATTTTGAGGCACTTGACGGGAGTCTCAGAGATGTTATTAGATGTGTGAACCCAACATTTATCGAAAGACCATTCGGTGGAAAGGTCGTTGTTTTGAGTGAAGATTTCAAGCAGATTCTTCTGGTGGTTCCTAAGGGTAGTCGGCAAGATATCGTATATTCAGCAGTTTGTTCATCACCTATCTGGAGAGATATAAAGGTATGCGTGGAAAAATTACACGAGTGGTTATATAACTATTTTGTTTTTAAATATATGTGTTCAACCGTAACACGTAAATTATTCTTGATAGGTGATGTAATTGCTGATCGTAACTATTGTGTCTTAAAACTTTTTCTAAATATGTAGGTATTGCAGGTAAGTATGAATATGCACCTTCAAGTTGGCCGATCTGATTGTAATCTCGATGAAATCAGAGAATTTTTGGAATGGATATCGTGTGTCGGTGATGGTATCGCAGGTGGTATAAACGACGAGTCTCAGAAATAACTCTGCCCCCAGAGGTCCTCATAAAGCCCGATCTGGACCCTATTGCTTCAATTGTACATAGCACATACCCGAACCTGTTAAAGCATCTTGAAGATACAGAATACCTACTGGAAATAGTTGTTCTGGCACCAACTTATGATGTTGTTGAAAAGGTTAACAATTACGTACTGTCTATAATGCCAGGTATCAAAGTTGAGTATCTGAGTTCGGATGAAATTAGCAATGACGAGACTAGCCCAGTCGTACGCGAGTTGTACTCGACAAAATTTCTAAAAACTATTCGGTGTTCAGAACTACCAAGCCACAAACTACTCCTCAAAGTCGGTGCAATCGTCATGCTCTTAAAAAATACTATTGACCAAGCTAATGGACTTTGTAACGGTACAAGCTAGATTAGTTGTTTCAAAACATGGCGACCGTGTCATCGAAGCCAAAGTGATAACTAGTAGATGGAAAGGGGTGCAAGTGTATATTCCGAGAATAAAAGCATCATCGTCCGATAGGACGAAATTCCCCTTGCGTTTTGAAAGGAGACTGTTTCCCCTCGTAGTCTGTTTTGCAATGACGATAAACAAAAGCCAGAGCCAGTCTCTTTCAAATGTGGGTTTATTTCTACCTAAACCAGTGTTCACTCACGGACAACTGTACGTGGCTATATCTAGGGTTACCAGCAAGAAGGGGCTTAAAGTTCTTATCTTAGACGAAGATTTATTTGACACTGACTCAACGACAAACGTGGTTTTCGAAGAGATCTTCACTAATGTCTGCGGATAGCTACTACTTACTGCAATCTTATCTAATGAGAACTTTTGTTTATTCAAATTAATTGACCTCTGATTTTAAGGTTCATGGTTTGTTGCCTCGTTCCTGACATGAAGCCACCAAATTTAGCCATCAAATCGTCATCTGAATAGTGGTTACGTTGTACGCTAGGTACCAATTTATGTCACTATACTGCTAGGGGAACATATACTACATTATCGCGTCCATCAACGTTCATATTTCGTACTTAAAATCTAATGACGTGAAACATAAACAGGTCGATTGAAATGAGGTAATGCGATTAAATATCGAATAGTAGTAATGCGATTAAAATATCGATTAAATAAAGAAAAAAACTGGGGAATTGTTTAACTCCTACATATAGAATAGCAGTTACGGAATGTAGATTAAAACATTGTTTCAAAAAAATATTAGATTGAAATACCAGTGAACCTTTTACATGTAGAAGCCTAGACAATAACGCTTCAACATGTTCATCACACATACGTATGCGGATATGCTATCTTTATCCGCATCGTTATACCCCTGGTATTTCAAATTATCTGCCACCGGTATGAAGTTCTTAGACTTCATCATGAGATTGTTGTCTGTAGACGTTGCGACCCACAAATGAGGACTAGCGGTGCTGTCAAAACTTCCCTCATAATCAAACTTCCGCTTACCAACTCTTTCGAAGGATTTCTGCAACTTGAACACACTCCTGTATTTGTCATCACCCCTATCGAACTTGATCGCTATAGCCCTCATGAAGTTGTCATATGCGGATGCTAGACCGGATAAATCCTTCTAACCAGGTAACAAAGGCTCACAAGTTCGTCCCTAACACAGTTGAAAATTTTACCGACAACCCCGTTAACGCCAACCCTTTGGTACGGGAGGCTATGCATTATGTAGGTTGTCGGATAAGCGTAAGTTTCAGTCATTGATTACAGTAGAAAGTTTGAGTTACCTATTATATTTGTGAATTTCTAAGGTAATTTGATGTAGGGGTGAACAAATAAATCAAAACCCTATACTTATAGATGAAAATTGAGGATCTTTAGCATGCTGAAGATCTTGCTTGGTGAAGTGCATATATTACTGACAATTAGGGAACATCTTTCAATTAATGCAGTTGGTATGTGTAGACGCAATTACTGGAGGAAGTAACTGATGTCAATGGGTGTTATTGAAGCCTTTGCTTTTCCCAATCAGTTGCTGAAGGAGTTATGTCCACTGTCCTACGGATTTACCCGCTTAAGTCTATGTATCCGATATGCCTTGCTAGAGGTCGATGTCGGGTTGACATATAAATGGGTTATATGTCTGGTAGTCTTAAGTGGGCCCATTGGGTCACACACAATGTGTACGGGATATTATTAATATATTGGTATATTAATATATCGGGTCAATAGTAATACGACTCAGCTGTGCTGTCGGGTTATGGTAATTAGAGTTATAGTAATAATCTAGTTATGGTAACTAGAGTTATTGTGATAATCTAATTATACCAATTGGAGTTACGGAATAACTTCTAGGTTAAGTAGGTAACCTATCTCTCCTATATAAGGAGGTTCATATGATGAACCAAATCATACAGTTGTGAGTATTGATTCATATATTATTATTAGAGAGAGAATTTTGTGAGACCGTCTCACATAACCCTTATACTAGCATATATGTCGCAGTTCCGTACCCGTGTGGATACCAAAGGAGGCATCACGTTTGGGGTGCTTTATTCTGTCCGTGGAGATTATTTATTCTTGTCCGTGGAGATTATTTATTCTTGTCCGTGAAGATTATTTATTCTGTCCGTGGAGATTATATATATATATATATATCTTGGGTTTATTATACTTCTTATTAATACGCGGTTCCGCTGCAAATAAGGTATAATTGTTATCCCTCTACTTTTGTCCTTTCGGTTAATACTCGTAACAGGTCCTTGGGATTAAGGGTTGTAACCCTACAGTTGCCAACTATAGGAAGTAATCATGATTACATTTGGTTAATATCAAGACGTTGGACTTTATTGCACAAACTTTATCCATTCGAATAGCATTGTGTTGAACTGTACAAATTTAGTCTGTATTATGTTTCCGAGAACATTTCACGTAACAGTACTCCGTTATTTATATAATGCATATTATTGACGAAAATCTATTTACGATACCCTACGGACATGAGTCCGTCTATTGTTATTTGACTATTATCTATTAGTATCATGGTTCACAATATAATTGTATAGTGTTTCGATTACTACCCATTTGCGAAAGCCACCCTTCCAACTTCTATGCCAAGTTTACTTATGTATTTAATATTGTCCATTAACTCCTAACACTACTCCTTACTAAGCTGCACTTTTTTTCAACTTCA